>JAYDYQ010001327.1:0-26525 GCA_034814905.1 Penstemon davidsonii | reverse complement strand
ACGACAATAATGAAAATATGATGCGAACTCTGTCGGAAAACCCCGGCATAATGACTGGAAAAAATGCAAGCATATGCTTATAAGTTACAAATAAACGAACCCATCCAACCACAATGTTCCAACATAGGATAGAACCAAAAAGGAAAAGAACAGTGTTCCAAAGTAAAATTACCTCAATAGAAGTTGAAACCTTTTTCTCACTTATTTTCTCATATTTCTGTTTCTTATTTCCTGCTTTTAGTCCCTGCCAAGGAAGGCTGCAGTCGATAGATGTCATGAGCTAAGGATCAGCACAATAATAGGAGCCAAAACAATGCAAGGAATGAACAAATATGTACCTTCCCCTCAAGAAGTACATCAAAACATATCCAAGGGATTCTAAATCATCTCTTCTACTTTGCTCTACAGAGTAATTCAACAGCATCTCAATATAGAAGGAAATTCAACTCAAGAGTGTATATAACTAGTTTATAATTAAACATAGCAAGAACAAAAGAAACACTTACCAATACCAAGGTGAGTATTCATGCTGGCGTATCGCGCTGTTCCCGTCAAGTTTTTATTCTCCCTATGGTATTCAAAATATTAAAACTCAGCTAATAATAGTCATATATATATATTGTATGCATGTGAAAGTATATCTATGTAACATATATACGTGTATACGAGATAATCACATTCCACACCCCACCCCACCCCCACAGACTTAAGGCATAATTCTTGCTCGTCACTACCTAAAATTACGATTTTGCACTTATCCCCTCCAACTTCTCACTAAACTGCCTCAGGATGCACACGAGCGTCACACAACAGTTTTTAAGGGTTAGGTTGGTTATTAAGGTGGTAAAGTGGGTGATGGATGATAGTGCAAAAGAGGTTTGCATTGAAAAGGCAAAGTTAACTAGATCAAATCATGCCCACGTTCAAGAGGAATCCAAGAAATCGTTCACTTCAAGGTTTTTATTATGGATCATGGAATCTCAAATAGCTCAAAGATAAACACCACATCCCATAAACAGAAGGAGCAGACTGAGAATTTCTCCAATAGTGATAACAATATCAATTGTTATTATTGCAACAAACAATTGTAGTGGCAAAGTAGCCAACAGATAAAGTAACTGATGCTGATCTCACCTATAAGGAATATGTTGATGATTTGAGCTGTCTCGATATTTCTTAGCCAAACCAAAATCAATTATGTAAACCTGATATACATTTTGTGTCAGTATATGTATGATGAGGTAACAACACAAAGATTAAGCACAAACGTGAGGACCTGATTTGCACGCCTTCCTAAGCCCATGAGAAAATTGTCCGGCTTGATATCACGGTGTAAAAATGATTTGGAATGGACGAATTCGACACGATTGATCTGAAACATAATAAAGCAAATCATAAAAGTCAGAGAATCTTACATGATAGATTCTGGGAAAATACAAGTATTTAATCTCCTATATCTAACACAGTCAAAATCAAAATTTAAATTAAAAAGTTGACCATTTGATCTGCAAGCATGAGAACTGCCTTCAGAGAAAGTTTCCTACTACAAAAATTGAACAGATCTTCAAGACTGGGACCAAGCAAGTCCATGACTAGAACATTGTAGTCTCCTTCCACACCAAACCATCTCACATTTGGTATCCCAGCTGTAATTTGATGTAATACTAAATATCAGAATTCATAAAACAATCGAAAAGAAAAATACATCCCTAGGCATACAATGAATAATAAGATGAATGAAACATTACTTCCGCCCTGTAAAATTCTGTATAACTTTGACTCGTAAAGCAACTGGGGATGTTTTGTCTTCACACTTTCCTGAAAACATCAAAAACAACATCAAACACTCCAACCTCGTTAGAATAAATTCATTCATATAACTCAAAGAACAATCTTCTGACCAGGAAATGACATAAATTGTGACAGGAGAAGTTTGTCATGCCATTGATAGTGACACAGGCCATAAACAATTGCCATATTTTGATCAAGCAATAAAAGCTTTAAACATAAAAAATTAGATAAGTACTGGAGATTTACCCAGCCGCCCATCCATTTTTTCACATTTATCCATATCATTATCAAATCGCAAATCGCAAATCGCAGAAATTATTTTGCGAATCGTGAATCAAAGCGTATTATGATTCATAAGATTCATGACACTTGTTAAAGATAGCATAAAGTATATTTTCCACATAATGAAAACATCACAATCATGTATAGAGTAACATTATAAGTCAAACAATTCATTATAAATCTAGCAATTGAAAGCTAAATTTCAAAATAAATCAAGTTTCAACTTTCAAATCTTATAGTAATATATAATAATAATATTTCATCAAAAGAAATCAACTTAGATCACCAAATATCCGGCTGAATAATGGATCAAACCAAATTCGGCCGCTTGTGCACTGGATTGCACCAAATAGGGGATGGAAACATAGAAAAATCTAAGGTTTGCAATTGGGGGTTTCTTTTGATGTTTTAGGAGTGGGTATCGCTGAAGTGCACGCAGGAATAATAAGAAAAAATGGCCAATTTTTTTTGTATGGAAAATTGGGTCACGCAGATCCGAAGCAAGTTTAGTGGCACTGGCACTTCACAGTTACTCTTGTATCCCTATATATTCCTGATTCAGAACGATACAGGTGCCATACTGATCCACACTTATGTAATTATGACTTGTCTTAAGAGTTAGATTCCTCTTTTCAGATAACTAAATTATTTCTCATGCTCAAAAGCATGAAAAAATAATGAATCTAGCACGTCAATAATTACTCCCTCAAGATAAAACGACATTCCTATAAAATGCTGAAGTACTAGCAACCGTTTCCACATAATTTCACGATGGAACATTTCAACCATTAAATTATAAGAAGGGCAGAAGAAAATGATGATTTAAAAGTTCGACAAAATACTAATGCAAAGCCAGGTTATGAAAGAAAAAGAAAAACATGCACACAAACCAACAAGCACCAACCAAAAAAAAATTCTTCCCACTTTTATTCTGAAACAACTTGGAATATGGAAACCTATTTACCGCTAATAATACGAGAAACAAATATCTATTTCAAGGTAATATGTCAGGGTGCGCCACAAGTTATTCATATGATGCACTGTAGTTCAAGAAAATGTATCATAAAATAAAATATCAATTATCAATTAGATCCTAAACAAGGAAGTTCCCGTATATACATACTTCTGTTAATCTTCTCAACCACAAATTTTGAAGCTAGAATTTCAGGTAAAAGAGGTCAATTCCAGTGAGCTTCATCTCAGGCCCCATGCGGAAGGCAGATATGTCAGAATAACAAGTACTACAACTTCAAACTTCGTACATAGGCAAAACTTCCACCACCCCCCCCCCCAATCCCTTCCATCCGAAATAGGACATATAAATCTTAAATGATCAAACTTGTTTTCTCTAAACACTCCAACCTCATGCCGGTACAAAATTCACAAAATTTCACCAATTACTCTATTGTGTTCCTCTCCAGGCGACAGAGCTTCACTAACAAACAACAGAGATTTCAGGAAACCATATGATTGTCCGGATTCAATTTTTTTAAATGAAAAGTCAACTTCTTCACAAGTAATAAGTTGTTCTCACAGTGAACTCTACCTTATATCTCAATAGGTCAACATATGCATCTTGTTACATTACATACATGATAGTTTCTCAATTATTAGCCCTAAGTAACAACAGAAAGGTACCTAAATTTTCACATGGTCATAAGACCAACCCAATTCTGAGAAGATTTTATCTAAAAAAGTTAAAATGGAAACTGAAGAATGTTGAAACTAATCATCCACCAAAATTCATCGAGTCACCTCTTAATAACAAAATAAAAGTACATGAATATCAACCTGTAGGCATCCGAATTCCAAGAACCCATATATTAACTGAAATCTGAAATTCAAAGAGGAGGGGGGTGGGGGGGTGTAAATAGCACGACTTACAAGTTTAATTGCCACCTCCTCATTAGTCTGATAATTTGTCCCTTCACCCAACAAAGAAAACCATAATTAACTCTGAAAGCAGTATAATCACAGAGAAACTAAACTGAAAACAACTGAATGACTTGTACCTAGAAAGATCTCCCCAAAGGATCCACTGCCAATTTTCCGACCTAATCTATACTTGTTTCCAACTCGTGGCTCCATTTATGAAACAACCGACTTGTTAGCTTTTTCTCCAAGCACACCTAATTCATCTGCTATCGAATCAAAACCCTAGAAAAACATCACATATAGATCCACGGTCTACTCGATTGACTTGGATTTTAGTAACTAATTAAAGGGTTAGTAATAACACCAGCACTAGGGTTAGGTTTTAGAATTTGAACAAAAAGGTGTCTCTATTCTGTATATCTCTATTCACTGCTTGTTTTCCATTTCCTGCGTGTGTGGAAATGGCGGTGTAGAGCACGCGACCAATTTTACGCGTTGCAGAAGGTTCGAATTTTGGAGATTGGCGCTGGGATGAATGATGCGCGTGGCGTGCGTGGGGGGTCATACCACGTGAGCAACGTGATGGCTTTCTAACCTTTTCAATTAAATATCATCCGCGATTATGATATCATTTTAATGACGTATTAAATTTTGTTTAATAGTTAAATGGCTAGCGATATTGAATTATTTTTCAACTTATTTTCCCTATTGTTGGATATTAATTAAGTTTGAATTATATCTAACTCCATAATTATATCAACATTCTCTCACTAATTTATTGTAAATTTTTACTTTCCATTATCAACTATTTATCATCTTCAATTAAAATGCCACAGATCCAACAACTTCATCTCATCTATTACTCCCTCGTTTTAAAATATCTGTCATTTCACATGTATGTACACAAATTAAGAAAATCATTGAATATAGCTGAATTCTAAGGGAAAAAAATGAAAAAGACTAAGATACCCTTTTAATTAATTATCCTCCACTAATGTTTGAGAAAAATTATGAGCATAAAGGGCAAAAATGAAAAAAGAGGAATTAATGCTTTATTGAAAATCTAAAGTGACAGATAATATGGTACAAGAAAAACTTTTCAAAGCGATAAATATTATGAAACGGAGGTAGTAATTCTTTATAATCACATAATATTTCCAATATATTTCTTCTGTTTCTATTATTTCTATTGCGTATAATTTTTTAATAGGGAATGTATTTGATATTCGAATGTGGTACAATTGCTAAAATAATATTTGAGTTCAATTTATTTACATATAATTCAAGTTCGACTCGATATGTTTAAAAATGACCAAATGCATATAAAAATCTTAAGGATTTCAAGTTCAACTCGATTAAGATGGTTATAGTCAATTTGTTTAAAAATCAAACTAAATTCAACATAATTTTAGACTCGATATTAAAATCAAACCAAATTTTAACGATACAGTGTTCGCCTATATTAAGCTCTTTTATACTCTTGTAGAATATTAAGATACTAAATCTAAAAGTATAAGAAATTCAATATATGATATACCAAGTCTTCGTCCCCTGACGTGACATCCAACATATGCATAAAATATATATATATATAAATGTTGACGTGGCATTAAATATATATATTTCATAAGCATGTCGGTTACTAAAATAAGCAATCGATAAGGGTATCGATTGCCGACATCCCGAGAAGATTCATACCCTAGCACCATAGGGTCAAATCGAATATTCCATACCCGTATCCGAACTATACGTCTTGTCACTACCCGACCCGGTAGTTGGAATCTAAAACTATAAATACCCCTCTTTAATGAGAATAGGTACGCGCACAAATAACCAACTGATACATAACTTAAACTATATTTCTTATCCCTAAGACTGACTTAAGCTTCGGAGGGTTATTACCGGGTCACCACCGGTATTAGCCTAACGTAGTTATCTTTGACTTCAGGTTAAGATCCCTAAAAACACTAGAGGAGAAGCTTGATTGACCTGCTTATCCTCCTATTGAAGAGTCGTATTTGACCAGACATCTGGACACTAACAATAGATAATATACAAAAAATACACTCATCAATATATATATAATCACATCATCTTAAAATAATGTATATATATACAAGCTTTTTTTGAAATATGATAATGTTGGATCAAATAACCAATTGACGATAATAAGAAACATGACAAGAATTATAATTTTAATAACCGATACTATTTGCGTAAATTTATTTTAAGAGAGTTGAGAGATTCCCATGTTGTCATGTTGGCCGAGCTCGAGAAAGGAAAAAAATTAAAGGAATGAGATCTGCATTAATTATTTTCATTTTTTACTCATTAACCATATAAGACAAACAAAGTTAAATAAGTAATTAAAAAAATTGCATTGGCACCATCAATTGATACTATGACAATATAGTTAGCCTACTTAAATGGTATTTTTTCAAAATTTCACGTCATTTTTACCAAACTAAATTAATTTAATAATTTTATATTCTTGAAAAATCGAAAAAATAATAATTTTGCTATAATACTCATATGTGGCTCTGTTGACCAACTGTGAACACTTGATTGTTAAATACTTAAGTTGCGTTCGGTAATTGCACAATAAATTAAGATTTAAAAATTAATTATGCATATAACACATGTTTGATTTGACTGATTAAATTTCGGGCTGGCTCGAAAAAGTGGGTCACCTCCCCTTATTTTGGAAAGTACTCCCTTATTTGGTCAGATAACAATTGCACCACTCCTCCACGACCCAACAATCTGCTCAAAATTGGATTGCAATTAACTATTTAGTTTAATCACATTAGAAAATGCCCTCTTAATGAATTGTCTATTATGTGGAAAAAATATTTTGGTATCTTTGATATAATTTTTTGTTACTTATTATCTAAGATTAAAGAAAACTCCACATATAAGTTGGGTGACATTACCTACATGTATCCTTTTTCTTTCTCCAGCTACTGACCAATTTCATGTCGAAATTGTTTGTTGGCTAGGTGCAACTCCTCACCAAAAAAGTATAATTGAAAAAAGAAAAAGTTATGTTTTAGTTTAGATTAGATGGTCCAACAACTAAATACATTCTACTCAATTTATGTGCAATTACACTGTTTTGGAAATTGATAATCAAATCCGTTAATTATAAGTATATTCAGTGAATGTTTTGAAAGATATATTAATTTGTTTTCAATTTCTTATTCAAAAGGATATTTAAAAGTCATCATGTGGCTGACTTTGGCCCTGAACATCTCCAGCAGTCGGCATAAAAAAAAAACAGCATCAAATCACTCTTTAATGCCTGCTACAGTGTTTTGATACCTGCATAAAAGTTTTTTGCTCCAGCAATAAGCATTAAAAATGGAGCATCATTTCAAATTAATTTAAATTTAATTTATTAAAATTAAGTTAACTTCAAATTAAGTTAAAAGTAAAGAAAATTAAATTAAAAATAAGTAAGTTAAAAAATGTTAAGGATTTTTACCGATAAGAATTTATATCCACGTGTCAGTATGTGATTCACCATTGAGATATTTGGGGTTTTTTGCACTTTGCACCCCCGAAACATGGGAAATAGGCACTTTGCACCCCCGAAACTTAGATTTAGCACTTTGCACCCTCAAAATATGAAAAATGCAGCACTTTGCACCCTTTTTTATTTTCAGGCAAAAACTCAAGGGCAAAATAGGTAATTCAATTATAAATCTTTGGCACTTTGCACCCCCAAAACTTGAGAAATTGGCACTTTGCACCCCCGAAATAAAATTAACAATTAACACCCTCAAATTAAAAATAAATCAGCAACTTGCACCCCCGAAACACAATAAATGGGCATTTTGCACCCTGAAACACAAAATTAACACTTAACACCCTCAAATTAAAAAAAAACCCAAACCCCTCGTTTTTTCCGACAAAGTTGACCATCAGGGTGAAAAAAATCTTAGGCAAAATAGGTAATTCATTTTTTTTTTCCTTAAATTTTGCAAAATACAATTATAAAAAGTAGAATACTCATTTCTCTCTCCATCTTTCTTTTCATCAATATACATATCCATAAATAACTAAATAAAGTATAAGTAAACTTCTCAAAGACCCATTGTCTACTTCAAAAATGAGGCATACATAACCCATCCACACACACAAACGATATAAAGTTCGTATTTGATATTTTGAAGTAGACAATGGGTCTTTCAGAAGTTTACTTGTACTTTATTTAGTTATTTATGTATATGTATATTGATGAAAAGAAAGATGGAGAGAGAAATGAGTGTTCTACTTTTTATAATTGTATTTTGCAAAGGAAAAAAAAATGAATTACCTATTTTGCCAAAGATTTTTTTCACCCTGATGGTCAACTTTGTCGGAAAAAACGAGGGGTTTGAGTTTTTTTTTTAATTTCAGGGTGTTAAGTGTTAATTTTGTGTTTCGGTGTGCAAAATGCCCATTTATTGTGTTTCGGGGGTGCAAGTTGCTGATTTATTTTTAATTCGAGGGTGTTAATTGTTAATTTTATTTCGGGGGTGCAAAGTGCCAATTTTTCAAGTTTTGGGGGTGCAAAGTGCCAAAGATTTATAATTGAATTACCTATTTTGCCCTTGAGTTTTTGCCTGAAAATAAAAGAGGGTGCAAAGTGCTGCATTTTTCATATTTCGAGGGTGCAGAGTGCTAAATCTAAGTTTCGGGGGTGCAAAGTGCCTATTTCCCATATTTCGGGGGTGCAAAGTGCAAAAAACCCAGATATTTGATAAGAATTTTTATCGATAAGATTGACTATCCACGTGTCAGTTTGTGATTCGATATTGAGATATCTGATAAGAATTTTTATCGATAAGATTTTATATCCACGTGTCAGTTTGTGATTCGACATTGAGATATGAACAAAATTACCTTTCCTTGATTTTTAATTATGTATTAGATGTTGTGTGGTTTGATTGAAACTTTGTGGCTAATTTTATAGTGAATTTTTATTTAACCGTTGCAAGATTTCAAATTATACCCGTTGGAGAGACAATAGCCGTTGCCCAAATTTTCAGGCAAAAAGTAATGCCTTTGCAAAGGCATTACTTTTGATGCCAAAAATGGGTGGACTTAAAAATAGGTGCAGAGATAATACCTTTGCTGGAGCAAGATTTTTCTTCATTTTATCAGTTGGAGCATTAAAAATGGCTTTAATGCTTGTTGCTGGAGCTGCTCTTAGACAATTAAAAATGCTTAGGCCCCAAGTTCTACGGACTCTCAATATTGACTAGCTCTATCAGAAATAAAGAAAAAAAATAATCTTTCATTCTGAATTGTTTCAAATAGTTCCAATCATCCACTCTCAGTAATTAAGTATTTAATTTACCTTCCAAAATATTTTAGACCCGAACTCTATTAAAATTAGATTTATACAACGTAAGAATTATGCAATAGTTGCGATTTTTTATGGAATGTAAAAAGTTGAATGTTTTAAGATGACAAATTTTTGAAGGAACATTGTATCAAACTTGAAATTTTTTGGAAATAATATTTATATCATATAAAGATGATTCCAATTTTAAAAAATGAAATATAATTTACCATATATATTAGCCAATTGATATTCTTAATCATATCAAAGTATTTTTTTATCCAAATAGATTAATATTCACTTTACTTGTATTGATTGCTTCAGCTAAAAACTTTTTTTCCAAAATTAAAATTAATAAAAAATATATTTACACTCAACTCTATCAAAAGAAAGATTGTTTGTTATCTATATAAAAAATAAGATTAATAAGTAATATAAAAACTGCCAATGTTGATGGTGCAAGTTTGAGCGGCAATCGCCACCATCGTCACCACGAGAGATGGAGCCCCTCAACTGCAGGTATACAATTGCCTGCATGAAAAGATACAACTAACAAGTAAAATATTCATTTCTCTTATGATTTAGGTATACAATTAATTAAACTAATTTTAATTATATATATACACATAAATTTATATTAGTAATTTGTTGTATCATTGTGATTCATTAAAAATAAAATTGAGTTGCTGGTTTGATGTGTTCTAACTAACAATTGATGGGTCTCTACGGATGTTGTATGTATGATTGTGATTTGTTTAAAATAATATTGAGTTGTGCATTATGTTAACAATTGAGGGGTCTATAAGGATCTTTTATGAACGATTGTGATTTGTTTAAAATAATATTGAGTTGAGCATTATGTTAAAGTGTACATGATTTTTCAGTTCCTTAGTTTTATTCAGAGATAACTTATCAAGCCACCTATTATCTTCATTAATTTGAACTATGTCAAATTCACATAAGGAATCAATTTACATTATCAACAATAAGAACATTAAATTACAAGCATAAGTACCAAACCTTGTTGCATATTAATTATAATGATCCTTATTCTCTGAAAACAATCTTATTTTTTATTTTTTTACTATGAAGCACTATATAGATTTACATTCAAATTTAAAATTTATCATTCTCACTATTATTGTTTAGGTGTCTATTACGCCCGAAACACGTCATTGTCTTATCTTTCAAACCATCACCCGACGAACCGAAATTAGCGTATGATGGAAGAAAAAAATGTTTACACTGCAGGGAAACTTCCCTTCTCCTCAAAAGACTTTCGTGTCAAGCTTGGCGACATAGATTGTTTAGGATTAAAGTTTGTTTTTTATATTTGTTAATATATTGAGTATTTGGCAACTTATTCAAAACTAATAGTGATTTACCTAGAATGTTTGCTATGCAAGAGGGGGTGGATTGAAGGTCTCAATCGTTTTAGTTTGAACCTAATCAACTTCTACAGTTCATACATGATCAACAACTAGATCTTCCACTGAAAAACTTTGCACATTCTTGTTGAGGTTCTTCATTAGATACCTTCTAGGTAGTGCACATTTCATCTACTTGTGGTACTTTGTATCATATATACATACATGCATGTATGGAAGCATATTGAGTGCATATTGTGTATCTAATATATGCGTTGGCTCTTTTCCCCTTCTTTTAGTCATGGTTATGATGTTGTTGGAAGATCTTTCTTTTCTACACCAGAGAAAGGAAAGTTTGGTGGTGGTTTAGAATACTTGAAAGGATTCTAACAAGTCTTCGTTCAACTGGGATGGGTATGTCCCTCAATATTGGTATGAATAGTTGATTAAAATTTTCGTGATGTTGAAATTGTATTATTTTTCTATTATTTCTTAATTGATTTGATGACAAATATAATGTAGATAGTCTCATAGCTTAAATTTTGTTTAGCATTTTTGGACAATTTCAATGTTGTATTATGGTCTCACATTTTCAGGTACGCAAAATGCACATATTTTAGAAAATGGAAAAGTAAAAAAAAAAGTACTAGAAAAGTTTAAGTTTTTCTCTCTACGATTGTCGGTCAATTTGAACAAATATTTTACTTTAAGTCCAACTTATGATCGGGTGATCATTATCTGAAATTATACGTAACTTTGGAGCTAGAAGTAAAAGTCCTTGGGCGAAGTGAGTCTGACAATTTTCTGATAGTGGCATTCGATGGCCTATGGGATGTTGTGTGCAACGATGTAACCTGTGAAGTTGTCAGAAAATGTCTGAGAGGCTATGTTAAGAGGCATCCTTCAGATGGAAGTAGTGTTTCAAAGGCAACAACAACACTAGTTGAACTGGCCATTGCTAAGGGAAGCAGAGACAATATTAGTGTCATAGTTGTACAACTAAAATGAAGCTCGAGGCAATGACTAGTTTTTCTTTATGTGTTCATTCGGTTTTGTTTTTGCATTTTGTTAGATCGTGTTTGTATTGTTATGAGTTGAAGGTTTAATGTACAGAACGACTTTGGTTTGGAGAAGCTTCATTAATTCTAGTTTATGAAGATGAATGTATTGGGTCATGTTTCTTTATTTGAATTTTGTGATACTTCATTTTTGGAAAACATAAAGAATCACAAGTAATGTCAAGAAGACGATTTTAGCACAATCATACTCATATAACAAACAAAAAATGTCGTAAAGTTTACAACATCAAACACAAAAGAGAAACTCAAGCCAGCTTTTGAATTACAAATAAGTAAAAACACCTCTAAAGTATATATGTTGAGAAGTAAATCTTATTGAGTTTTCATTCTCACTCTTTCTTTTCTATTGTCTCTCTTACTCTTAGTCTAATCTGTTTCGACTGGTGAAGCAGAGCAGAAAGATGATGAGCACCCGTTTTAAATCGTTCCATCACTCCTTTCTTCCTCTCTTATTCGACCTTATTAACCCTAACAAATCCCATCTCAAATCCTACCAAGATCACAAATCAACAGAAATTGAAAATTAAATAAGAGAAAGACCATCTAAACCATTTCTAGTATAGCTGTTTCATGAGCAGGCCCCGTTAAGAAAAAAATGAGTGGAGTGTGATAATAAATAAATACTCAAACAAACTCTTTCCATCTTAGACAAGATTACACGATACCGATACCGATACCAATACCATTGTTGGAGAAGGCAAGTGAACAAACAAACTCAATGCTTTTACCACCAGTGAAAGAGTTGATCCATCTAGGGAAGATGTAAGAATCACGCGTATTTGTAAGACCCCATAAAGGACCATAGAGCTTGGAAATGTAAAGTTTCAAGTTTCTTCAAATTCTTAGAAGATTTGTTGGTAACTATTGTTGAGTATCTGTAGTAAGTTTTGCCGTTTCGAATCCAAGAAGATGTCACCTCATATGTAATAGCAATTTGTTTGGCATTTGAAGCTGAAAAATAGAGTTCTTGTATTGAATACAATCCATGAAATGTGAGAAAAAGAAACAAAGAAGAAAAACTGTACCGGGAGCTGGATTAACTCCTGCCTTTGTAGTTCATTTTGGATTAGTAGCAATTGGTTTAAGTGAAGGTAGCTCAACTGAAAACCAGAATACAATGATATCTTATAACATTTGCTCAAAATTCGATGAAAATTGACGTGATGTAATTGTCTAAATTAACTAACCGGGAAGGAGCTAATTGTAGCCACTGTGGCCAGCATGTAGTCTAGCCAATATAACGAGAAGTGGAGCATTGTTGTAAGTAGCATGCTCAGTTTGCTCGTAATTGTCTCTTTGATCAGCAAAATTGTCATACGCATCTGGGCCACCAACAATTGCACCAGTAAGAAGATTTGGGTAACTCGCATTTCTACTAAACCAAGTGGCATGCCCTTTCCAACAGCTAACAAACGTACGGTATGTCTTACATGACACAATGGAAGAAGCCATGTGGTGTACTTGTCTCGGATAATTGTTTCCATACCCCTACCATGTAACTCGTGGATCGTGGGTTGTCTCCAAGAATGTAGTCCACCTAATGACAACAAAGAATTAGTTCAACTTATAAAATCCATCCAACGTAAGATAGTCAAAAGATGTCGACTGAAGTTAGTGTTTCATCAGAGATTTGGCAAAGGAAATAAGCTCATTGGGTGAAACGTTGGCGTTTGAGCACTTGAGGGATTTTCCATCAGAGGTTAGATAATCTGAATAGACTGTCATAAGGAATGAAGCACTAATAACGAAGTGCATATTGTTCCATATTTGTATGAAAATGTGGCCTCCTGGAGCCTTTTGTGCATTGCGGTTGCCTTTTCCGAGGCATGAACACATGAAAAACTAGGTCTTTTCTTGGTACCTTTTAAATGTTGGTGTATGTTGACGACATTTTCCTGCCATTAAGAACTGCAAGAACATGAAATGCTCAATTAATATCTTTAAATAAAATTCTTATTATCCTGATTCTTTGTTATAAAAAATATGAGTGAACTGCAACACCATGTGTTCTGCCTAGTTAAAAAAGATAAAGATAAAGCTCTTCTGTTATTTGAAAATTGGAGTTTGTTTATTAATATAGTCTGATAGACCAAATGAGAAGGAGAGAGTTGAAGCAACGGGAAGAAAAATCATAAATTGGAATGATTGATGTGTTCAAGGCGTTCTTGCTACTTCCTAATCCTTAGGTAATGTGTATATATATATACAATTTCATCAAGAATTTTTAAGTAAGTTGCATATACAATGGCATATTCGTAAGCTCTTCAGACTTGTTATCGACAACAACCTTCAAATATGTGTATCTAACTAACGAAAAAGTAAATTGAGAATAAAACTTTGTAAACTGGAATTGTTGAGAGAATTGTGTGTTGTATGATGATTCCCGAGCCTATTTATAAGTGTAAAACTAGGTTGATCACTCCTAATCCTATTAGGACTCGAACATGGAAATATTGGGCTTCAAAACTTCCAGATTCAACTTCTTCGGATTTTCGCCCCTCCGCGGTGGTCACTAACTATGTCGGCGGCGGGAGTTTCTCCGCCGCAGAGGTCACTCTTGGTGGCGGCGGTGGACAACATTTGGCATTCTTAATTCCTCACGTTCCTCCGCGACGGTCACCTTTAGTGGTGGTGGCAGAATGTCAATTACTTCAGTTTATCTCTCGTTCGCCTCCATTAAGGCGTCATAAAATCTTCAATTTTCTTCCCTTCATAATTATACCTAAAATACATCCGCACACTTGAGAAAACACATCAAATAGTTCACTCAATACTCAAACCACTTAGATACGAAAACAAACTTAAAACCACTCGAATATATCCCAAACCTTCATAAAATGAATAAAGTAAAGCCTAGAAAGCATGCTAATATAACTCACATTAGAGAGTTATCATTGAAATAGATGGTTTAATGTTAATATTTGTTTATTTATATTTGTTTAGATGTTGAGTATTTGATAACATATTCAAGACTAATAGTGACTTATATATAGAATGTTTGCTATGATGGGAGGACAGTCGATTCAAGGTCTCAATCAAATTTTACTTTGAAGCTGACATCCATAACTTTCTACAATTCATACATGATTGACAACTAAATCTCCCACGAAAACTTTACAGATTTTTATTGAGGTTCTTAATGATATACCTTCGAAGTGGTGCACATTTCATTTGCTTGTGGTACTTCATATGCATATACACACACGTGCATAGATGTAAGCATATTGGGTGTGTATCATCTATGTAATATATGCGTTGACTTTTATTCCCCTAGTTTTATTCATGGTTTATGATGTTCTAAGATCTTTCTTTTCTACACTGGAATAAGGAAAGTTTGATGGATGTTTAGAATACTTGAAAGGATTCTACCAAGTTTTCGTACAACTCGGATGTGTTTGTCCCACGATATTGGTATGATTAGTTGATTAAAATTTTCTCTTGCTGAAATTGTATTATATATCTATCATTTTTTGATTTGTTTGATGACAATTATAGAGTAGGAATCCCATAGCTTTTTAATTGTTCAATTTTGAAGTTGCACATCTATTTGACATAGTTTTCTTCTATGTTATATATGTTTGCTAGTTAAGTTGCCAAATACTTCGACAAAATTAATCTTTTTATGAGTTTGTTTAATCAAGATATGACTGAGGTTGTTATGGATAATTTTTACACCTAAGGGTATTATGTTACTTTTGCATATTTATAGGTACTTGCCATAATTAAATGGACAAGTGGACATTTTGTCATTGTACAAGACCAAGAGTCTCTTCACATTCTCTTTTCACCCCATAAATTCAACATCCACCATTCTGTAAAAGACAAGTTGGAGAGGAGACTAGGAGAATTGGTTCTTTCAAAGCGTGGGCTTGTGACTCGAAGGAGACGCCAAAAGAATTTTGTTGAGGCTTGATCGTAGTTCCTATCCAGAATAGCTTCCAACATTGGAGGAGGAGAAAAAGAAGATGGGCAAAACTCCAGTTCTGCCCGTACTCATTTTTTCATCACATCAGAGCAAATCTACTATTTGGAGATAAAATGTTGAATTATGTTCGTTCTAAATTACTAGCTTGATGAACAAAATTTTCTCTCTTAGACAAAGGTGAGTGCTTTCTTAGAAATGTTGATTTGCACATTATGTTAAATTGTACATCATAATCTCAGTTCCTTAGTTTTCTTAACAGAGAACTTATTAAGTCATTGATTATCTGAATTAGTTTGAACTATGACGAAACTCACACAGGGAATCAATTTACATCATGAACATTAAGAACACGATTAGAAGCACAAGTACCAAACCTTAAAGATTTAATGATTTAATGAAGTGGTTACAATCTCTATGATTCCCCTGATTCTAAAGAAAAATAAATGTTTCTTGCACTTGATCATGGAAAATGTTGATTTGATCTTATCCAGAATGATTTTTGTGCTCGAATAACGTTAATCCAAGGGCAAATTTGCTTAATCTTTGATCAAACGTGAAATGATTTGAATCTCTTCAACGAACGTCTTGAACTTCGTCGTGGATACTTTGAGTTTTGAAGAATTTGTTCTTCCTTGGACCGTTGTAGATCTTCAATAACGTTTAAATGAGGGCTTCTTAGCTTGTTCTCGAATCAAACGCCGGATTTTTCTTTGATCTTCGAAGAATGTCTTGAGTTAATGAAAAAGGTTTTGAAGAATGTCTCGTACAGAGAATTTTGCTCCTTCAACTTGTGCTCCTTCAGAAAATGTGTGTTTTTCTTCTAAGAGAAGACCCCTATTTATAGTGGTAGAAAGAGGAGTCCAGGTAGAATTAGTCAGTTGAATGGTGTAATTTGATTGGCTTTCAGTAGTAGAAAACCCACATACTTTTTTTTTGTCTAAGAGATATGAACTCTTTTAAATGTTTATCACTTGTAGGAGATATGCACTCTTTTAATTGGTCGTGACACATCATCTTGAATACTTGGCATGATTTAATTGGTTCCTTCTACCAAGAGTCAAAATATTATTTGATTGGTTTAGACACTTCAATTCGACACTTGGCATCATTTTATTGGCCAATAAAATGTAGGTGGAATTTAATCAAATTAACTATTTATTTTGGATTTTAATTTAGTAAAAGTCCAAAAATTGCGAATTTAATTTAAGTTCCAATATGACTTCACTTTTCCTTTTTCGGAATAAAATTTAAGTGTCTACAAATTGCCCCCTCGTTACTTGTTCGCGTGTGGTACTATTAAAGTATGTACAAAAGCGGATAAGTCGCGATTTTTTTTTCATCACCAATTACTTAAATGTTTTACAAAAATACTTGGTGGATAGGATATATCATATATATATATATATATATATATATAAATATATATATATATATATATATATATATATATCCATGCATACGGTCATCATTTTCCTAAGTGGCTTTGGACATTTAATTTGATTGGAATAATTGAGCCCATCAAGAAGCCCACTTCCATTGTTATGAAGTCCAGCAAACATAACTTTGGTGTTTGTAGACCACCACATGCAATCAATTCCTAAGTCTCCTTCTCCAATTAGGCGTAAACTTACAGAGTTACAGTTCAATTTTTTTTTTTTCGTTTAACGCTGTGACAAATCAGATCTCTTCTTCCATCTTGGACTCTAATTCCTGGCAGTCATTACAGGCATATCTTGAGTTTTAATCGAATTAATACTTGCAAATCCCACTTGAACTCTAACAAGGACTTCTTAATTTTCCTTTGATTATAACTCTTTCTTGTGTGCTTATAAAAGGGACTCGATTTCTTGAGTTTCAGAACACACAATCATTCGATCGAGCATTAGCAATTAAGAGATATTTTCATTTTCTTCAAGGTTGCCGTAAGATCTTTCTTTTCTTCTCACTTTCTTTTCCTTTTTTTTTCTTTTTCTTTTATTGAACAACAAAGGACATAGGGGCTTCTTCATGTGTATTGAACTTAAACTGGTAGGACTTGTTGGGTTTGTAGATAATACAAACTGTCTCGATTTTTTTTTTGTTCTGATTTATTTCTCCGTTACTACCAATTGTGTTTCTCCAACTTTCAGAATTTGTTTTTTGGATACTATTTACGGCAGCTTTAAGGCGTATATCACTTAAGAGAGAACTTTATATCGGTGACTTGGATCTAAATTTTCTCTTCTCCTTTTTCTCTCCATTTTTTTTTATTTTCTTTAAGATATAAATTTTCTCCCTCTTTTTGTATGTCTTGACAGGACTCAATATGGTTTTGTTTAAGGGTACTCGTTCCTCCACTGGTGCAGAAATCTTGACGATTCTTGACGATAAGGATCAACCCAAAGAAAACGGTACCATTTTGACTATTGGTACGCCCCTCATTGGTAGATATGCGAAAAGATGGCCCACATTGAGAAATTCACTCCACATGGCGGAATGGACGCGGGAATATACGGAAGCTCCCAAGAAGACACAAAAACATTTAACCTTTCTTTCTGCTCATCATAAATTGATGAATGACGTTATTCCTTTCCCAACTTTGGGTCGTCAACTCATCGATGATAAGATGAAGTGGGGCAATGGTCTCTTTGAAGTGCCTGGAGAGTATCGTTATTTCAAGGGATATTGGGAGTGGACCGAAGACGTTTTGAGCCGATGCAAGAGTACATTACATGCAGCCAAGATTATCCATTCGGTGCAGGCTTCCTTATACACTTATGATCGCAACACGAACATCTTTAAGGCTTTTTGTGAGGCATGGTGTCCTCAAACAAATACTTTACTATCTTCTTGGGGTGAATTGTCTATATCGTTGTGGGATATTAATTCGATCGCTGGTCTCCCTATCTTAGGCCTCCTTTATGACGAAGTAATCCCCGGTGAAACGGAGTTAGATGGTGTAGATGAAACGGGAGAACCATTTGTGCCCCGATCTTGTAAGTACTTGTTTCATGCTTTTCATTTACTTCAGGCAAGTGACAAAGGTGACAAACATTCCCAAGTTTCCATTGAGAGATGGATTCAATTTTGGTCCAAGAAAGGAAAGAAGTATGGGGCCCCTCCACAACGTAAAGAGAAGAAGAGCATTCGACCTAAATCGACCCATAATCCTCTTGATGATGTTAACGATCATAAGGCTTGGTCTCATGTGGAAGAAGGCGTATTCTCAAGGCTCAAGATTAGAGGCAACATGAAAGATGAGACATACTTGGCAGCACATTTGGCATGTTGGCTTTGTACCTTCGTTCTTCCTGTCGAAAATATCAACTCAATACGTCCAAGTACTTTTAAGATGGCTAGTCTTATGGCGAGCGGTCGTCGAGTGAGTCTCGCCGTTCCAGTGTTGGCGGCTATTTACAAAGGCCTTAATGCAATTTCAAAGAATTCGGAATCCTCAAAACCTTGTGCAGATTTCCCATTTCCGGTCCATTTTGTTCATGGATGGCTCGCACAATATTTCAAGACCCATTTTGACGTTTACCAAACATTACGTGGTCCTAGCATGGTATCTTATTCCGGCGAGGGTTGTGCGAAATATTATGACCAAGTAGAAGCTCGTAAGAGAATTCATAAAGGAGACTATATCGTTTGGACATGTAACATTGATCCAAAAATTGTGGATTGCTTGTATGTTGACAACATTAATGTTTCTGAGTCCAGCCAAAATTACTTTATTAGCATTCGATCGAGCTACCTCACTTTGAGACAAGGTGAAAAGTTTATTATCGAGCCTTACAGTCCTCATCGATTCAGCCGTCAATTTGGATATTTCCAAGATATCCCAGGTGTTCTTAGGCATGACATTCTTGAGGCTTCTTTGGATGAAGGGTTGCGTTATTGGCGAATTAGCACTTTTTCTAAGTCTAAAAACACAGCTTGGTTTCCTGGCATACCTTCTGGTGTAAAAAGGTTATATTCGAAAGATTACGGAAAATGGTGGTCCAAAGTTCATGGACGATATCTTGAGGATAACATTGAACATTTAGTCATTGTGAGTCGAGCGAAGTTTCTCCTAAAGACAAAGAAGATTCCAAGGGGCGTATCCAAGGTAATTTGACCTCCATCTATAATTTATGATAAAGTTAGAGCTTTTATGCATATTTTATAATATGTTGGAATACTTATTGCAGAAAATCCGACGCATCACCTTGGCTCCCCAGTTGATGGAGACCTTCAAAAAGACTTTGATGTTTCTACACAAAGCAAAAGAAAGACTGCCTCCGTTGATATGGAAGAAAGTCATAGCAACACTGTGGATCGCCATTGGAAAAGACAAAAGATTCCAAAAATTTTGGATCAAAATATTGTTGATATTGTCAGTAATTCTTCAGATGATAGACCTTCATTGGCAGACTTTGCGGAAGATGTATTTATTTATTTGCTCATCCGTTATTGTTTCATATTCCCTTTCCTAATGTTGTACTTATGACTTCACTTTCAGCTGGAATAGGAGATTTCTCCAGTTAGTAAAGATGGCGCCCAATCTCAAGGTACCACTGAACTAGTCCTCGATTCTCCTTTGCGAGAGACAATTCCACGAGGTAAAGCGTCCCCTCAAGCAGCTTGCTCGATCTTTGTGGGTAAAAAGTTTGTACGTGAGCATCAAGTGAAATTTTTTAGTATGATGTGGAGTGAGCTCAGTCAAAAAATAGCAAAGACCTCTCTTGATTCAATTTCCTCCATAACAGATGAAGTTCATTTTGTATTGGAGTCGATGAAAGATTTTAGAGACGTTGACATCTCCCATGTGGAAAAATCGTTGACTTCATTTTTTGAGAAAGCAGCTATATATGATGGTACTAGGTCAAAAGTTGTCGACTGGTCGTCAAAAGAGTTGCTTGCAAAACAAATTATCGAAGCACAAGATCGTCTTCGTGAAGCACAAAATCAAAGAAGGCAAAGAAGCTAGCCATGTCAAATCTGCCGAGGATGATCTCGCAAAATTGATTCAAAAGAAGAAAGATTTGTCTTCATCATTGAAACGCCAACAAAAGTTGCTTCGAATTGCTCAAGCTGACGTGTCGAATATTGAAAAAGAGATCGCTACATTGAAAGACACTCCTCAATTGGATGATAAACTAGAGGGACTATTAGAGGCTTCACGAGTAGAGTTGGCAAATTCTCAAGAGGAATTGAAGAATTGGAAACCCTTTGTTTGAGATGTTTCCGTTTTCTTAGTTTTAGGACCTTAGTTGGAGATATTTCACTTTCTTTCCTTTAGGAGTAATTTTTTTTTCGTATGTAAATAACTCTACTAGTTTTGGTATCAATAATAGAAAGCTTTTTTTTTCACACATCTCTCTCGTAATCCTTCGATTAGAATATTTTTTTTTTGTATGACTGAACTTAGAAAATGACTAAGCTGCCTACGTATCCACAAAGGAATCAAGTCAAAACGTAGTTCAAAATGAAGATTTTTTTTCGTATGACTGAACTTAGAAAATGACTAAGTTGCCTACGTAGCCACAAAGGAATCAAGTCAAAACGTAGTTCAAAATGAAGATTTTTTTTCGTATGACTGAACTTAGAAAATGACTAAGCTGCCTACGTATCCATAAATCAAGTCAAAACGTAGTTCAAAATGGAGATTTTTTTTTTGTATGACTGAACTTAGAAAAATGACTAAGCTGCCTACGTATCCACAAAGGAATCAAGTCAAAACGTAGTTCAAAATGAAGATTTTCATTTTTTTTTTATGTAGGACCGTTCACAGTTTATACTCATGCGGGTCAGGAGTATCCGTTTCTTAACCACCTCGGACTAGGTGGGGATTAAAATTTTACCATATAAATACCATTAGTGGAGGAAGTTATCATTTTAACCACATGAATTACTACTGGTGGAGTAAGTTAGCAGTTTAACCACTTGCACTACCATAGGTGGGTACCATTCACAATTTATACTCGTGCGGGTCAGGAGTAACATGCAGTTTAGGCTCTTGCGTCATGGAGCTTTTTGCACTTTGAAATTTGGTAGACCTTTTTCGACTCATGTCCAGGATAAGTTGACTTGAAATTTGTAGACTTTTTTGTCTCGTCTACTGGAGGCTTTTATTTGAAATTTAATTTGAATTTGTAGACTTTTTCGTCTCGTCTACTGAAGGCTTTGATTTGAAATTTAATTTGAATTTGTAGACTTTTTCGTCTCGTCTACTGAAGGCTTTGATTTGAAATTTGTAAACAGTTTATACTCGAGTTAAGGAGTAAATCAAAAGATCTTGATTTGAAGATCTTAGATAGTTTAAGCTCGTATCTAGGAGAGTGGCACTTATATCATGGATTCTTCAATTGGAGCTTCATCAAAAGATTTGCCCCCTTCTTTGGCTTCTAATTCGTCTTTAACATCATTTCCAGTTGCACTCATGCTCAATTCCATATCGTATGCTCGAGTGGCCAGATCATCGAAAGTTATTGGCTTTATTCCTTGAAGAATATAGCGAAGACTCCAATGCATTCCTTGGATGCACATCTCGATGGATGAGACTTCAGACAATCGATCCTTGCAGTTGAGACTTAAATTTCTCCAACGGTTAATGTAGTCAATGACAGACTCCTCTTTCCACTGACGAGTGTTATTGAGTTCGGGTAGTCGAACTGTCCTTTGGGTGCTATAGAAGCGATTAATAAACTCTTGCTCTAGTTGGTCCCAATTATCAATGGAATTTGCCCCCAAGTCAGAATACCAGTCAAATGCATTGTCTTTTAATGAACGTACGAACTGTTTGACAAGTTGATCTCCATATATCCCAGCATCATTGCACGTCTCGACAAAATGCGCCACATGTTGCTTTGGATTGCCCTTCCCATCAAATTGCTGGAATTTTGGTGGTTGGTAGCCAATTGGCATCTCCAGATTTTCAATCCTTTGAGTGTATGGCTTGGAATAGGTGGGGCAAGACGCCGAGCTTCCATTCATCTTGCTTTTGATGGCTTCCAAAATGAACTCCTTTAGTTGAGCAGTTTGAATCATGCCATCATATGAGATTTGAATCTTATTGGTTGAAGATTTATTCTTTGAATTCGATTGTTGCTTTATGAGTGTTTCATTGTCATCAAACTCCTCGGGCAATTTTTCCATCAGGTGATTCGTCTCGGCATGGCCTCCATTGCTAAATAGTTGTTTTGTAGATATATCACTTTCTTCAAGCTCCTCGAATTGCTTTTCCTCCATGTGGGTGGCATCGGCATTGCCCACTCTGTTCAATAGCTCATCTAGCTTCGTGTCTTGCTCTTGAATGTGCTTCGTGAGCTTGTCAATGGCGTTAGTCAACATCGCAATTTGTTCCTTCATGGTTGTAGCCTTTATCACCATAGCCACCGTTGTATTTGATGAAGAAAAGAGATGAAAGGTAGAGATTGTCCCACTGGGCGTGCCAGAAATTTGTAGCAACAAAATTTCGAGTCTAAAATATATTAAACAAGAAATAATTGTACAAATTAAAATTTAATGATTTAATGAAGTGGTTACAATCCCTATGATTCCCCTGATTCTAATCTTAAAGAAAAATAAATGTTTCTTGCACTTGATCTTGGAAAATGTTGATTTGATCTTATCCAGAATGATTTTTGTGCTCGAATAACGTTAATCCAAAGGCAAATTTGCTTAATCTTGGATCAAACGTGAAATGATTTGAATCTCTTCAACGAACGTCTTGAACTTCGTCGTGGATACTTTGAGTTTTGAAGAATTTGATCTTCCTTGGACCGTTGTAGATCTTCAATAACGTTTAAATGAGGGCTTCTTAGCTTGTTCTCGAATCAAACGCCGGATTTTTCTTTGATCTTCGAAGAATGTCTTGAGTTAATGAAAAAGGTTTTGAAGAATGTCTCGTAGGTTTTGAAGAATGTCTCGTAGAGACAATTTTGCTCCTTCAACTTGTGCTCCTTCAGAAAATGTGTAGTTTTCTTCTAAGATAGGACCCCTATTTATAGTGGTAGAAAGAGGAGTCCAGCTAGAATTAGTCAGTTGAATGGTGTAATTTGATTGACTCTCAGTAGTAGAAGACCCACATACTTCTTTTTGTCTAAGAGATATGAACTCTTTTAAATGTTTATCACTTGTAGGAGATATGAACTCTTTTAATTGGTCGTGACACATCATCTTGAATACTTGGCATGATTTAATTGGTTACTTTTACCAAGAGTCAAAATATTATTTGATTGGTTTAGACACTTCAATTCGACACTTGGCATCATTTTATTGGCCAATAAAATGTAGGTGGAGTTTAATCAAATTAACTATTTATTTTGGATTTTAATTTAGTAAAAGTCCAAAAATAGCGAATTTAATTTAAGTTCCAATATGACTTCACTTTTCCTTTTTCGGAATAAAATTTAAGTGTCTACACACTCTATAGATATACAATTAAATTTAGAATGATCACTCTCACTATTTTTTTTGTGTCTATCATGCCCGAGGCATTCTCAACAGATGTACGTCATTGTCTCGTCTTTCAAACCATCATCGCGCAAACCGAAAGTTTAGGTATGATGGAAGAAAAATTGTTTACACAGCTGGGAAACTGCCCTTCCATTTCAAGGACTTACTCGTCAAGTTTGGCAACATAGATGGTTTAGGGTTAATGTTTCTTTGTTAATATTTGTTAAGATGTTGAGTATTTGACAACTTATTCAGAAATAATAACGACTTACCTAGAATGTTTACTATGCATGTGGGAGGTTGGATTCAATGTCTCAATCGAATTTTACTTTGAAACTGACCTTCATCAACTTTTACGGTTCAAACTTGATCGACAACTTGATCTCCCATGAATAACTCATTCTTGTTGAGGTTCTTCATGAGATACCTTCTAAATGGTGATTGTTTGCTCGAGTCATTGGTTTGATTGTTTTGTGCATGAATTGAGATACTTCTTATATATTGTGTTCATATTTTAGGCCTAAGCTAATGTGGATCTAAGGACATGATTGGAGGTGAAGAACAACGAAGAAATGATCCAACGAAGTCAAATAGTACAAGAATAAAGAAGGAAAAAGCTGCCAGAAATGTTGATGTGCACTCCGAGGACCATAAATATTTCAAGGAAGCTCCAATGAAATTGAATTTCAAGTGATGTAGAGGAATGAGTTAGCTACACCACAGATTTTACGGATCTTGGTTTGGAGTTAGGAGCTGAAAGTTATGCCACTTGCAAAACTGTTGCGCAAAGCTGACGCGATTTTCAGCGGGATTTTAAGAGAAAACTTGGGCCCAAAATCTCCTACTAGGCCTCAACTTGGTAGATCTATTTAAGGACTTCTAGGTCACAAAATTACACATCTTTGATCAGCTTTAAACATATTTCTCTCATAGAATACACTTAGAATATCAAAGATCTACTTGGAGAAATATTGAAGAAGAGAAGAGAGAAGTCTTGAAGATCACCGAAGCAAGAAGAACACAATATTGAAGATCTTTATCTCGGATTCATCGTTTTGTCTATAAAACCACATGAACTCAGATTTTTTTTTCTTTATTATTTTTCTTCATATTTTTATCATGAACTAATTCTTTAGGATCTAGGGTTTTTTATGAAACTATGTTACTTTGGTTATTTTTATTGGATTATTCGTAGTTAGGGGCAATTCTTGTGTTTGATTCAATTTCGTTCTCTATGCTTACAACTTGATTGATCACCTAGTTGTTAGATTTAATATCCTATTTGAACTTGGAAAAGGGAGATTGGGATTAGATAGAAATTGAATAGTAAACGACCCTTAGGATAGGAATATACTTAAGGAGTTTATACCCATTACATGAGGCTTGTGTTTAATGCTTTGTTTTGTTTACGAATCACCTAGGAATAGAGTCGATTTGGATAATACATTAGGTTCTTACGTAATTCGGAAGATACGTAGGAAAATACTTGAATCCTCGGGTAGCACTCTTGTCACCAAAATAACTACGAAAATCTCAATTAAGCAATCGATAGATAATAGAGTGGATTATAACCCTAGGTTTCTCTTCTCATTATTCGAAATCAATCCAAGTACTTAGGTTAGTTAATTCATTTAGTTAATCTAGTTAATTTAAACCCCAAAATAGATTTGAATTTGGAATTAACTAAAAGTTAATTAGGAATTGAATTTGGTAGATATTTAGTCAAGTCCCTGTGGAGAAGATACTCTTATACTTACTCTTTATTACTTGTTCGATACGTGCACTTGCGTTTATTTGCGTATGTAAATTCCGCAACAAGTTTATGTAGATGACATGCTGGTGAAGAGCATGAGTGAGAAAGATCATATCGACCATTTGGATCGATGCTTTAAGATACTGATAAAATATGGTATGAAACTTAATCCAACGAAATGTACATTTGGCGTAAGATCTGAAAAGTTCTTGGGATACTTAGTACACCAGAGGAATTTTTCTTCGACCAGCCTTTACAATCATGAATCCCATATTGAATCCTTGTGGCCAAAGGGGGATATCCACGACCTTGTACAGGTGCAGAAGTGGAGGACGTAGGGTTGCTGACAGGTCGACTAGAAGAAGGACAGAAGTTGCTCATAGGGTCAGCATTCTCGATAGGTTCTTCACCGATACCTTCCAAATTATCATTTTGAGCCCTCCTCCTATTCTTCGACTCCCTCTACTCAATAGACCGTTTGTCCGATGCCTTTTTGGAAGTTGAAATAACGATACGGCCGACCACCGAATACCGACTACCTTCGACCATTGCATCTACAAGACAAAGAAGGAACGGAGAAGATTAAAGAAGGTCAAGATTTGAGAAAATATAAATTTTTGATTAAGTATAGTACATACTCAAAGAACGTCTGTCTTCGGAGATGCTGAAAATACAAGGATTAATCTAGCCTTGCGGAGGAAACATT